>OX940977.1:381491-415222 GCA_954871275.1 Leptopterna dolabrata | reverse complement strand
AACAAATTTGGTTCCGTGTCTGTCGGTCTGTGAGTCTGTGAGTCTGTAAGTCTGTGAGTCTGTGAATCTGTGAGTCTGTGAGTCTGTCCGCATTTCCTTGTTACAGCCATAACTTCCACGATTTTGAATTGATTCAGCTCAAATTTTGAGGGATGGTGCGGATAAGGCCCCTTGAGGTCCCATACAAATTTCAACATGATTGATCCAGCGGTACGCCCTGCGCATGCGCTAACGTTAAATTCAACAAACACGCATAACTTTCACAATTTTGATTCAATTTCGCTCAAATTTTCAAGGGTTGTTTGGACAAGGCCTAGTGAGTTCCAGTATGAATTTCAGCATGATCGGACCCTCGGTGCGCTCTGCGCATGCGCTGGCGTGAAATAGATTCAATTTCCTTGTTACAGCCGTAGTAACCAAAGATTTCACCCAATTTCAATGTAATTCTCAGGGATTAAGCGGGTAGGGCCCATTGAGGTCCCATATATAAATTTCAACATGATAGAGCCAGCGGTTCGCCCTGCGCATGCGCTCTGTCTGTCTGTCTGTCCTTCTATGCACGGCCAAACGGCTCGACGGATATCGACCAAATTTGGCACGAATATCCAGTAGGCTCCCAAGTTGTGCAACGTCGCATTTTCAATTCCCTGACCATAGCGGAACTATGGTCGACCATGGTCAACTCCTGAATGGCTTGACGGATATCGACCAAATTTGGCACGAATATCCAGTAGGCTCCCAAGTTGTGCAACGTCGCATTTTCAATTCCCTGACCATAGCGGAACTATGGTCGACCATGGTCAACTCCTGAATGGCTTGACGGATATCGACCAAATTTGGCACGAATATCCAGTAGGCTCCCAAGTTGTGCAACGTCGCATTTTTAATTCCCTGACCATAGCGGAACTATGGTCGACCATGGTCAACTCCTGAATGGCTTGACGGATATCGACCAAATTTGGCACGAATATCCAGTAGGCTCCCAAGTTGTGCAGCGTCGCATTTTTAATTCCCTGACCATAGCGGAACTATGGTCGACCATGGTCAACTCCTGAATGGCTTGACGGATATCGACCAAATTTGGCACGAATATCCAGTAGGCTCCCAAGTTGTGCAACGTCGCATTTTTAATTCCCTGACCATAGCGGAACTATGGTCGACCATGGTCAACTCCTGAATGGCTTGACGGATATCGACCAAATTTGGCACGAATATCCAGTAGGCTCCCAAGTTGTGCAGCGTCGCATTTTTAATTCCCTGACCATAGCGGAACTATGGTCGACCATGGTCAACTTCGTTAATTGAAATGGTAACCCCTATTTTTTATCGCGTATTCGTAATCTACGTGAAATTCTATCTACGGTCGACCCTTCGGACTACCCCCGCGGTCGACCATAGCGCATCCATGGGCCCCTCCATGGTCGAATCCCGAATTGCTCAACGGATATCGACCAAATTCGGCACGAATATCCAGTAGGCTCCCAAGTTGTGCAACGTCGCATTATTAATTCCCTGACCATAGCGGAACTATGGTCGACCATGGTCAACTTCGTTAATTGAAATGGTAACCCCTGTTTTTTATCGCGTATTTGTAATCTACGTGAAATTCTATCTACGATCGACCCTTCGGACTACCCCCGCGGTCGACCATAGCGCATCCATGGGCCCCTCCATGGTCGAATCCCGAATTGCTCAACGGATATCGACCAAATTTGGCACGAATATCCAGTAGGCTCCCAAGTTGTGCGACGTCGCATTTTTAATTCCCTGACCATAGCGGAACTATGGTCGACCATGGTCAACTCCTGAATGGCTTGACGGATATCGACCAAATTTGGCACGAATATCCAGTAGGCTCCCAAGTTGTGCAACGTCGCATTTTTAATTCCCTCACCATGGCGGAACTATGGTCGACCATGGTCAACTTCGTTAATTGAAATTGTAACCCCTATTTTTTATCGCGTATTCGTAATCTACGTGAAATTCTATCTACGATCGACCCTTCGGACTACTCCCGCGGTCGACCATAGCGCATCCATGGGCCCCTCCATGGTCGAATCCCGAATTACTCAACGGATATCGACCAAATTTGGCGCCAATATCCGGTAGCCTCCCAAGTTGAACGTAGGCGCATTTTTAATTCCCTGACCATAGCGGAAATATGGTCGACCATGGTCAACTCCTGAATGGCTTGACGGATTTTGATAAAATTGGGCACAAATACCCCGTAGGCTATGGGATTTTTCCGTCGTTTGTTGGTTCCACGATACTGCGTACAGCGAATCTCGGATAGCGAGCGAAGCGAGCGGTCAGGCTAGTTATGTATAATGGACGTAATGTATTATGGAAGTCATGTTATGTATAATATGTATAATATGTATATTTCATGTAATGTTATGTTATGTAATGTAATGTTATGTAATATGTATATTTAACGTTATGTAATGTAATGTAATGTTATGTTATTTTGCTTCCGAGTCTGTTCTATTTTATAATGGGTCACTCTGATTGTGACGAGGAAGCTCCTGTGCCATCACCTTGGCAGTGTATTTATTTTTATGTTAATAGCTATATTATTTTTGAATAATAAAGAAGTTTTTGATGGAAAATGTGTTTTTTTGAGTTGTATCCTAGTTCCTTTGTATTTACTGCAATGGAAAGTAGAGAAACCAGCATGGTAATCATAAAAAAACGTGGGCGGTCAACTGACAGCTGCGCGAGCGCCGGTGTGACTCATGTTCGCGCGAACGCATGAAGGTTATTATCAGTAGGTACCTACTTATATAATTAATCAGGGGCGTTGCGTCCATAAGGCCACTTGGGCCACTGCCCCGGCACCCAGAAACACAAAAAAACTCCAAAAAAATGTCAACCATTTGTTCAGTTGGCATTCGAATTTCCCTCCGTATACTGTACTTAGCATTTTTCACGAAGTTCAACAGCGACTCGACAGAGTTCTCTGGCTATGGATATTCGAGCATTTTATCGGAATATAGCTACACTAATCGATGTCTTGCAATCGAAATCGAAACCTATGCTTCTGAAACTGACAGGTCCTGGGACCTGGTGTCACCATGGTAACCGAGAAAAGTGGCCCGTCCGCGCAAGCTCAGTCGAGTAAAAATTTGATTAGCCACGCCCCTTTTGGGCCCGAGGCCCACATTTCCATCCAAAAATCGTTGGTGTTCACAATCGATTGATTGTTTCAATTCATCTTGCCATCTCGATACGAGATGCTTGTCCTTCGATCTGTCCTCACCAAAAAATTCTTATCACTTTCGCCATTCTGTTCCTATGTTGAGTTTTCAATTTTCTGCTTACGTTTCGAATTTTGTATGTTCCCATTCGAGTTCCCGGGACAGATTTGGATTTGCGATAATTAAGAGCGTTGTGCCCTGTCTGTGGTCTTGTGGATTGATCGACATCAACATACACAGATAAGTACCTAGCTTCTAGTCCGATTCTCCATCCAAGTAGGTACTGGCCGGCGGGTCATTGCTTCGTTGTATTTTAGTCTAGTTCGTTGTTTTTAGTTGTTGTTTAGTTTATTTGTTTCTGTATTTTTGTACCACATGAATTCGGTGGCTAACTTACAGTCGAAATTTTCAACGTTTTCCTGCGAGGATAGATAGAGTGATGATTAAAAGTTTAGGAAGAGATAGGCCTTTGCTGAGTATTAGTCAGTATGAAGCTATAGAACTTTTAGCTTCTGGTAATCCCGGGTACTGGTCAGAACTATTAATAATAATATATTTATTGATGCATAGGACAATACAGTCCCACCTCGCGCATCAAACACACTTAAAACAAAGCAACCAATAGAGAAATAACATATATTATACATTAAAAAAATGGAAAGCCAGAAGGGCAAATACAGAGCCAGAGGGGCATAAAAAAAAAAGAGAAGAGCCTGAAGGGCGAAAAAATAAAAGCCTGATGGGCATATATAAAATTCCGAAGGTAAAATAACAACAACAAAAATGCTAATAGCACGGGTATAAGACTGAAGAGATAAAAAATAGAAAGAAGATAGATGAATGGTAAATACTCGCCCTCGACGAATGCAACCAGGTAAGCATGACTTCTCATCCGAGTTACGCCAGGTCATTGCTGCGAAGATAAACGAATCCCTCTCATCCGGGGTCACACTAACTCCTGACATACTTGATAAAACCATTGATGAAGTTACTGATGCAGTAGTCAATGTTGTTGATAGTATTGTAAACAAGGTGATGACTTCGACTAGGGCAGCGGTTCCCAACCGGTGGGCCGCGGCCCACTTGTGGGCCGCGGGCTGCTTGCTACTGGGCCGTGATGAAACTCAAAATTATATTAAATTTGTGGAAATTTAGTATTTAGTGCGGTATTGACAAATAGGTCGTCGCGATAAAATATTAATTTAGGAATTGTCTCCGATCGTGCTTGGCGCCTGGCAGACGAACAATAGCGCCAATCGTGTATTTGAAAAACAAGTATAGGAATAAGCTAAATGTGGAGAGTGACTTAAGGTTGAAATTGTCGAGTTTCGTTCCCGATATTGATAAATTAGTACAGGACAAACAATGTCAGAAATCCCATTGATAATGTACACAGCCTTGATAATGTACTTGTAAATAAAGATTCTTCAGTAAAAAGTATTTTTGTTTTCTTTTGTTACCCAATATGTTTTATTTAATTAAAACATATTGGGTAACAAAACCCCCTAAAAAACCTATCTAAAACAATTCATATTTATATTTAGAAGAATATATATATATGTATGTATTCGAGGTGGGCCTCGAAATTTAAAAAAAATATATAACTGGGCCCCCAAGCTGAAAAGGTTGGGAACCGCTGGACTAGGGAAGAAATGGGTGCTTTGTCCTCTAAGCTAGACAATATTGATCAGGCCCAGCGTCGGACAAATATTGTACTTCATGGCATCTGTGAAAATCGCGATGAAAATACCACTGTTTGTGTTATTAATGTCGTTAAGGAGAAGCTTGGACTGGAGGTCGGGCAATGTGATATAATTCAAGGATGATGATTAAGTTTAGGAAGAGATAGACCTTTGCTGAGTATTAGTCAGTATGAAGCTATAAAACCCCGGGTACTGGTCAGAACTATTGTGAACACAGTGCTTACATTCTGACTTGCTAAGAGCTGCGGTTGATTAAAATCCACCCATTTTCATAAGAAGACTCCACTGTTGGAAAACATTTACAGATATTTTGTAGAAAAAGCTGTTAATTTGTGTTCTGGTTTGGTGGCCCACCATTTTCAGAGCCCACGCACTGCTACTGTAATTAATATAACTCTGGTTAATGGGAGTTTGAAGGACGATTGAGATCCAGGAGGAACCATTGAGAAACACAAGCTTTCAACTGCCCTCAGACAGTCATCTTCAGGTGTACCAGAATTAAGATAAGTTTTCCCATCAGGAACAACTGCGGGCAGTTGAAAGCTTGCGTTTCTCAATGGTTTCAAAATCACCTGGATCTCACTCGTCCTTCAAACTCCCGTTAACCAGCATTGAAAAAGAATTGTAATCTCGTAAATGAATAAAATTCATTTAAAGATACATTAAAAGGTTGATTACATGTGATACTGTCGTGATATTATAATGTATAATAATATAAAAATGAAGTCGTTGCCTTTGGTAATTTTCCTTTCGAATTTTTTTTTTTTCACGTTCAGTATTATAGCACTAATCTAAGTACCTAGTTATAACCTAAAAGATACTAAATTTTACTAAGAATTGTGATTTGATAAGCTTTCTCTATAATAACCTCTTTAAGAGGGTGAGTAATACTCTGAGACTAGTGTATAATTTTGTCATTATCGTTAATTTCTCCAAGGAAAATACCTATATATTTTGTGATAATTATGGGAATAGTCAGAAGTTCCATAGGTACCTAATTTCTCAAGAATAAGCTGTGAATTGGAATCTCGTAAATTAATAAAATATATATTTTTTGCTCATGTTACCATTATTTTCATTTCGTTGCCCTCCCAAATTTTTGTGTAAGCAAAATGGCTTTTTTTAAATAAACCATTTTCTTGCAAATTTAATCGTCGCTAAGGTTATGGCCCCTAAATTTTGGTCACCTATCTGGCAACGATTATTATTTGTGCAGCGAAAACCTGGGGCTAAACAGCTTGGTTTAGGCAGGTACGTACCTACTCGCTAAGAAAGTAAAGAACGTAGTACTACTCCATCAATCGTTTATTAAAATAATAATTATAGAAGCTGAATCAACAATTTGACAAGAAAATTATGGTTTCGAATCCGTAACGCAACAAAAACTGATCTTTCGAAAGTGCCGGGGACAAAAAACTTTCTCCCTCGATACAGTGACCTAACGTCTCGCAGGAAGTGTCGTAACCACTGAACCATCAATTTATCTCTATGACGCCTGACTTCTGTAAAGGCGCGTCCACACTATGCAGAATGAGGGTGGGCACCCTCGTCGGATCCGAAAAGGTGAATAGGAACGGTCGGGTCAGCTTGCCGTCCACATACAAGAGTAGTGTGGACGGGGCGATCGCCCTCAGTCCGCCTCCAGTCTCCTTCGAGTTCTGTTTTCCTGGGTCCGTAGAATTTCACTGTAGCGAATTTAACTTCTTTATTGAATTTCATTGTTGATCCATGAATAATGAGTGACGAGGAAGAGACAATTTTAGCAGCTGCTGCTGCAATCGTGCTTGGAGTTGCTGCTGGTGAAATTCGCCACGTCCGCCCTCGAAGATTTTGGGTTCGCCCCAGTATTCGGCATGGTAGGAAAAAATACAGCGCCAGCACATTTATGAAAGATTTGCTACTTGATGAGGTAGATGCTCTCAACTACGAGTATAGGAACGACGTAGGCTTCACGAACTTTTTCAGGGTGAAATGTTCTGACTCAGAAAGTTTGTTGAGCATTATTGGGTTGCAAACTGCGAAAAAAAACCCGACTGGGGCGATCGGCACGTCCACATTGTGATTTTTGATTCCAAGCGGATCGCCTTCCTTTGATCCAGACCGACTCGAGTCGGGTTGCGATCGCCCTCAGTCAGGTCGCCTTCCGCACGTTCCGCACGCGTCCACACTTGGTCACCTTTTCTGATCCGACAAGGGTGCCCACCCTCATTCCGCATAGTGTGGACGCAGCTCAAGAGTAGTGTGGACGGGGCGATCGCCCTCAGTCCGCCTCCAGTCTCCTTCGAGTTCTGTTTTCCTGGGTCCGTAGAATTTCACTGTAGCGAATTTAATTTCTTTATTCAATTTCATTGTTGATCTGTGAATAATGAGTGACGAGGAAGAGACAATTTTAGCAGCTGCTGCTGCTATCGAGTTGCTGCTGGTGAAATTCGCCACGTCTGCCCTCGAAGATTTCGAGTTCGCCCCAGTATTCGGCATGGTAGGAAAAAATACAGCGCCAGCACATTTATGAAAGATTTGCTACTTGATGAGGTAGATGCTCTCAACTTCGAGTATAGGAACGACGTAGGCTTTGCGAACTTTTTCAGGATGAAATGTTCTGACTTTGAAAGTTTTTTGAGCATTATTGGGCCACAAATCGCGAGAAAAAAAACCCGACTGGGGCGATCGGCACGTCCACATTGTGATCTTTGATTCCAAGCGGATCGCCTTCCTTTGATCCGGACTGACTCGAGTCGGGTTGCAATCGCCCTCAGTCGGGTCGCCTTCCGCACGCATCCACACTTGGTCACCTTTTCGGATCCGACGAGGGTGCCCACCCTCATTCCGCATAGTGTGGACGCGCCCCCATAGTGTGGATATTCCTTACCCCTTGCAACGCCTACAGGCGGAAATGGCCGAATTCCCTCGGCCGGATTGGGCTCTGGCCAGACTCTCCTCTCCTCGACTACTTCCCACAATTCCCCACACTCAAACCGTCTTCTGCCTCCAACATCGAACTCCCGTCTGTCTCGCATCCTCATTCACGTCACCCTGCCAACGAAGTCTCTGCGCCTTGTCCCGTCCACCACTTTCCTATACCTATCGTCGCTCGTCCGCTGCACATGACGACATGACCCAGCCACCTTTAACCCTTTGTTGCATCGTGATTCCTGCAGGCATCATATGTTTTACACCCCCAGCACATTCTGTTGAGAGTATTTTGAGTTATATTTTTTGTTTCATCCATGCATCAACATGTCCTTGAACCCAAGAAGAGAGTTGGTCGCTGTACTTTGAACCCAAGAAGAGATAATCAAGTCAATGTTGACAAAACCAGCAGTCTCGTTTTTGACCCCGAGGGGGCTCCGTTCGTGTGTTCTCTGAATTATAAAAGTGTTAATTTTCTCTATAAAAAAAATATTGTTTCATTAGTTTATATTGCCAGTTTGTGGAGGAATAGTTGTTTTAGTTGAAGTTTCATTGCTAGTGCCGATTTTTGTGGTTCAAACCTTTGTTTCCTGTAGGCACCAATTGTGCAATTGTGTACATAGTTGAGAGCAATGGATGAGGACGACGATATACAGGGTGTCTAGGGTTTCGATGGGACAAACTCAGGGAATCGATTCTGCAGCTAATTTGCAACAAAAAGTGCCTCTTAAAGTTTTTTTTTTTTTAGAGGCTTCATTTTGGAGTTATTTACGATTTAAGATTTTTTTCGTGTTTTCGACCCTAACTCAGTTAAACAGCCATAACTCCCTTAAATAACTATGTAAAGTAAAAGTTGAGGATACCGTTGGAAAGAGCATCAAATTTCCTATCTCCCTAATTATAAAATCAAATTGTTTTAATTAGTCCTCATTGGTGAAAAAAATGGCCAAAGTCCAAAGTGTGAGCATTTTTTAAGAATCACCGTTTTTCTTTCTTTTTTTGCACTATTAGTACGAAAGTGTTTCGGCGGGCACTCCTCGGGAAAAACTTGCCCAAAACCTCAGCTTTCGAATGATATAAGAAAAAAAATTTCACAGTGAAATTTGACGGAGAAAATGACGTTTGAGTCCTGAAAAACGTGGGTTTTTAGGTGATAATCAACGTTTCTCACCAAAAGCCGACATGCATCATGAAAACGAGTTCGATATCGCTATTTATGCACTTTTTGACGCTGAATCGAATGGTGACACTCTTAAACCAGTTACCACCGTCCCATCATATCTCAGAAAACAGGAGTGGACTTATGTTCAAACATCAAAAAACCTACCAAACTTTTGTGGATACAATAACCTAACTCTGCTTCAACCTAAGTGATTACTCAAACTAATACTATCTGTTTCTTCCAGAGTGCAGGAATGTGTCGGGTTAATGCGAAATGCGCACCAGTTACGGAATGTCTCGAGGAGCGTGCGTCGGAGATGCCGCCTTTGTGTTCAGCAAGGAACCTAC
This sequence comes from Leptopterna dolabrata, assembly GCA_954871275.1. Classification (NCBI taxonomy): domain Eukaryota; kingdom Metazoa; phylum Arthropoda; class Insecta; order Hemiptera; family Miridae; genus Leptopterna; species Leptopterna dolabrata. Next base: position 405,903 of record OX940977.1, on the reverse strand, counting down.
TGAGAACCTACTGTAATTACTAAATTAAATTAAGATGAAGAAAAAAGAGTTTCTTCTTAATTGGGGAGGCAAAGAGTGTCACCATTCGATTCAGCGTCAAAAAATGCATAAATAGCGATATCGAACTCGTTTTCATGATGCACGTCGGCTTTTGGTGAGAAACGTTGATTAACACCTAAAAACCCACGTTTTTCAGGACTCAAACGTCATTTTCTCCGTCAAATTTCACTGTGAAATTTTTGTCTTATACCATTCGAAAGCTGAGGTTTTGGGCAAGTTTTTCCCGAGGAGTGCCCGCCGAAACACTTTCGTACTAATAGCGCAAAAAAAGAAAGAAAAACGGTGATTCTTAAAAAATGCTCACACTTTGGACTTTGGCCATTTTTTTCACCAATGAGGACTAATTAAAACAATTTGATTTTATAATTAGGGAGATAGGAAATTTGATGCTCTTTCCAACGGTATCCTCAACTTTTACTTTACATAGTTATTTAAGGGAGTTATGGCCGTTTAACTGAGTTAGGGTCGAAAACACGAAAAAAATCTTAAATCGTAAATAACTCCAAAATGAAGCCTCTAAAAAAAAAACTCTAAGAGGCACTTTTTGTTGCAAATTAGCTGCAGAATCGATTCCCTGAGTTTGTCCCATCGAAACCCTAGACACCCTGTATATTTCATCAAAGATGGTGAGAACATCTACCAATAATTTTAACCTGACCCTTCAGGTTTTTGCGATGGGACCCCCCGCCGAAAAGCGACAGGAAAAAGTGAGACCAAATAGTGAGACAAAAGTAGCGCGTATTTTAACAATGATTTTCACTTACAACCGAGTAGTTGCTAGGGAAATGAAACTTCTTTCATTTTCATCGGACAAAAATCGTTTTCCATTCGTTGGAAAGCTCTTGATTTATCACGAATATATTTCGTATTTGTTCTTGGTATTTATATCCTACTTTCATAATATAACTATATAAATGAATGTTGTAAATGGATAGTAAACAATGACGCTTGTTTGGTTGTCACTTGGTTGTAGTAAAATACGCGGCTAAAGCATGTATTGTTTTTTTAACCTGACCTACCTAATTATACAAAGCGGTTTACTCGATCAATATAACGATAGCAATAGTAGTTGGGTACCTACATAATAATCCGTATTTATAAAGTGATACATATATTTTTACTGAAAAACAAAAAAAGTGGAGTCTAGTATGAGCCGCGCGTGAAGTAAGGTAAGAAACAGCCGATCTTATATAATACAGCGAGGGGGACAAAAACCTGAAGGGTCAGGTACACCACATTTTAGCCTTCAGGCTTTAAGCGGACGTCATCCGGGGGTGCAGGGGGCGAAGCCCCCGCCGAGGCGCGCAGCGCCGAGTTTTTTAAAGATTCTTACATGTTTCAATAAATTTTAATGCTCGTTAGTACAGGATTTCATTAATGAAAACACCCCAGGGCCACGCGCCGCCCATATGCTCAATGATGCCTAGAGGCATCTTTCCGGTGCCGTCCATTTGCACAATGACGCCTACAGGCATCTTTCAGTTTTTCGTAGATTTCCAGGAAAAAAACAGTGATTGAATTTTTTCCTTATTTTTCCTGCTGCCCTGAGATCTATTCCTACCACTCAGATTTTTTTCACAACAAAAGAAAAAACGCTGCAAATCCCTGCACAACGGTTTATTATTTTGTACAGAATACCCTCCTGTTACAGATCACAGCTCTCTGTATAGATAACCCTACTATATAACATAATATGTACTATTCTACACCCTCCGTAGGTTAGTACAACCTAACCCCGTACTCGTTACTAGGTACCTACCTAACCCGTTGTGTAATAATTTACCTGTATAGGTTCTCCTTCTACGGAGATAGAATAATGAACCGTTGTGTAATAATTTGCCCATCAATAATACTTCAACGGTTGTTCAAGTTGGAAAAGGTACCTATCAACAAAATCCAGCCCCTTCTTGGTAGATGAACCGTTGTGTAATAATTTACTGTTGTGTAATAATTGACCGTGGTGTAATAATTTACCGCTGTGTAATGATTTACCGTTGTGTAATAATTTGTCGTTGTCTAATAATTTGCCATTATGTAATAATTTACCCATCTATAATACTTTAACGGTTGTTCAAGTTGCAAAAGTACCTATCCACAAAATCCAGCCCCTTCTGGGTAGATGAGCAGTTGTGTAATAATTTACCGTTGTGTAATAATTTGCCATTGTGTAATAATTTACCCATCAATAATACTTCAACGGTTGTTCAAGTTGCAAAAGTATCTATCAACAAAATCCAGCCCCTCCTGGGTAGATGAACCGTTGTGTAATAATTTACCGTGGTGTCATAATTTACGGTTGTGTAATAATTCACCGTTGTTTAATAATTTGCCATTGTTTAATAATTTACCCATCAATAATACTTCATCGTTTGTTCAAGTTTCACAAGTACCTACCAACAAAATCCAGTAGTCCATCACTTGTCAAATGAAATAATATCGCAGAAAAAACAACTCGACTTCATACAGCCATCCTTGATTATAATCAGATGCTCCGTAGTTATGATATCCAGGCCGAAGTTATACCGTTTGATTCACGATCGTGTTGACGAAGCTTTTTGGTGCACACGAACGGCTGGACGTACAGTGCTCTGGGTGGTCTCAAAAATTTTTTTAGCTCAAGACAAATTTAATAACGTAAAAAAAACAATACCTTTCAATCGAAAGTTTTCGAGATACGGCGTTCTGAAAATTTCAACCCCTATTTTGAACCCCTTAGAGATGACTGACAGTAACGTCGAGCTTCTAAGACCAACTAGACAGCGAACGGAACCTATAACCCGAATTTCATCAATTTTGTTTCATGGTAACTAAGAAAAGTGGCCCGTACGGTGTACGGCGGACAGACAGAAATATTTTTATTGCAGTTTTGGATTCTACCCTACCTTGAAACGTAAACCATCAAATTTTGAGGGGGGGTAAGAATTTTTTTTTTCATGCTCGATTCCAATGGTTCATTATTGAAAATAATAAACCAAAACATGCTTTAGCCGCGTAGTTTACTACAACCAAGTGACAACCAAACAAGCGTCATTGTTTACTATCCATTTACAACATTGATTTATATAGTTATATTATGAAAGTAGGATATAAATACCAAGAACAAATACGAAATATATTCGTGATAAATCAAGAGCTTTCCAACGAATGGAAAACGATTTTTGTCCGATGAAAATGAAAGAAGTTTCATTTCCCTAGCAACTACTCGGTTATAACTGTTATAAGTGAAAATCATTGTTAAAATACGCGCTACTTTTGTCTCACTATTTGGTCTCACTTTTTCCTGTCGCTTTTCGGCGGGAGGTCCCATCGCAAATACCTGAAGGGTCAGGTTAAAAGTGAGACCAAATAGTGAGACAAAAGTAGCGCGTATTTTATAAACCGAACGTTGCTAAGGAAATTCACTCTACAAAGCTGTAATTTGGTATGTAGGCTCCTTAGGACTTTAACTTGACGCTGCCCAGGCCCCGGATCAGCTGAGTTGCTCCTACAGCTAATTTCTATGCTATTCACTGTATGAAGCTGTAATTTGGTAGGTAGCGTCCTTAGGAATTACACTTTAAGCAGCGTAGGGCCGTGATCAGCTGAGTTGCTCCTACAGCTAATTTCTATGCTATTCACTCTATGAAGCTGTAATTTGGTAGGTAGCGTCCTTAGGAATTACACTTTAAGCAGCGTAGGGCCGTGATCAGCTGAGTGGCTCCTAAAGCTAATTTCTATGCTATTCACTCTATGAAGCTGTAATTTGGTATGTGGGCACCTTAGGACTTTAACTTGACGCTGCCCAGGCCCCGGATCAGCTGAGTGGCTTCTAAAGCTAATTTCTATGCTATTCACTCTACGAAGCTGTAATTTGGTATGTGGGTTCCTTAGGACTTTAACTTGACGCTGCCCAGGCCTCGGATCAGCTGAGTGGCTCCTGAAGCTAATTTATATGCTATTCACTCTACGAAGCTGTAATTTGGTATGTGGGCTCCTTAGGACTTTAATTTGACACTGCCCAGGCCCCGGATCAGCTGAGTGGCTCCTAAAGCTAATTTCTATGCTATTCACTCTACGAAGCTGTAATTTGGTATGTGGGCACCTTAGGACTTTAACTTGACACTGCCCAGGCCCCGGATCAGCCCTAAAGCTAATTTATATGCTATTCACTCTTATATGCTATGCACTCTTTGGTGCATCCTCGATAGCCTTAGCCTTACTAGAGTTCTCCGCAACTTCTGGACTACTTATTTTAGTAGTCCACTAAAATAAGTTATGTAGGTTTTCGAATCGATATTGTCAATATGACGAGTGAAGATCATATCAATAAAACAGGTTAATTTATTTTTTTATCCATTAAAAAATGATTTGCACATGGATACACCGGTAAGAAACAGCCGATCTTATATAATACAGCGAGGGGGACAGAAACCTGAAGGGTCAGGTTCACCACATTTTAGCCGTCAGGCTTTAAGCGGAAGTCATCCGGGGGTGCAGGGGGCGAAGCCCCCGCCGAGGCGCGCAGCGCCGAGTTTTTTTGCTCGATTCCAATGGTTCATTATTGAAAATAATAAACCAAAATCATGCATCAAAGTTTTAACCTGCTCCGCCATACGCATGCCGCAAAATCGGGTTCATTGTACAGTGATCCTAGTTTTCTGTTGTATACCGGCTGCTCCACCATCTTCTCCTGCACAGAAAGGACCGAACATTCTACGGAGCATCTTCCTCTCCCAGCAGTTACATTTCTTCAAATTTCGTTCAACAGGTCTCATGGACTTGTAATGGGATAGACCGCGAAACTTCACAGCCCCTGATACGCTTCAGAAACATCGATTTCCTCCTTTTTGTTTTGGTTTATTATTTTCAATAATGAAACTTTGGAATCGAGCATGAGAAAAAATTTGCGCCGTCTTGCGTAAGTACTTAGTTTTTTTTCTTAGTCACCATGAACCAAAATTAATGAAATTTGGTTGTATGTCCCATTTGGAGACTTCTTGGTCCGCGAAGCTCGGCAATATTGTCAGTCATCTCTAAGGGGTGAAAAATAGGGGTTGAAATTTCAAGGGCGCCGTTATCTAAAATTTTGATACGTATTAGCATTGTGCGTCCAGCCGTCCGTTCAAAGTGAGGCTCTGAAATTTGCACAGGATAGTAACGTCATCATGACCGTGAATGAAACGGTATGTACATCCAGCCCAGATACCATAGCAAGGGAACATATGGTTAGGTACAATCACACATCCGGCTGTATAAAATCGATTTAGTTTTCGGTGATATTATTTTGTTAGATGAAAGATGGTTATTTTGAACACAGAAAACAGTAATGTACGCAGGAGGGATGCCGTATCTACATATTTTTGGAAAACCTTGTTTTTTTCACATAATCGATGTTTTTTGGTGACTTCGCACCTTTTAAGTCAAACTTTTGATTATATGATGTTATTTTATCTTGAAATCGGGAGTAAATAAACCTTCAATAGCCGCAACTCCACGCTTACATACGCAAAATACTCCGATCAAGCGTCGCATCTACTTGGTTTTACAACAAAACAGCAATAACTACGAGAAGATACGGCGTTCTTGCTAGGTACTTACTATGTAGTTCCGGCGCTTCAACCTTAGCACGTTGGTTACGGCTCCCAGCCTTGTTAACTGGCCGTCCATCTCTTGTAGATACGGCGCGAGTAAGAAACGCGCAGATACGGCAGTTGGAATGCTCATTTTCATAAAATTTATTACTCGGATTGTTTCAAATCTCCTCGAGTAGTTGCAGAAATAGTTTACGAGTATTAAATAACAGAAAAAGAAACCGTATTTTTTGCATTCCTCGGTACGATGCAGTTAGCCTCCAAATGTAAACTCATTTTTTTCAGTTTTATGTCAACTGTAGGTCGGCGGTCTTTCTTAGGAGGGCAGTATACAGGTGTACACAATAAACCGTTGTGTAATAATTTGCAGGTTTTTTTTCTTCAATCAGAACTTTGTTATTACTTGCAGATATTTGAAGTCATGAGGGATGAGGACACTGCGGTCGAGAAAGGGAAGTTCGCTTGGGTGCTGTGGGGAGAGGAGACTCTGGACGGCGTCTTCATGTAAATTGTCTTCTCTTCCGTTTTCCCCCCCTCCTCGTTCAATGATAACCTTCTCAATTTGATTATAGGTGTATGATTTGCTGATGATCCCAGACTACCCCACTCGTACCTATTTTGGAACGAAACCTATAGAAAACACCGAACAAACTATAATTCATATTAATCGCGATTCAATGAGAATAGGGCAGTTTTTCCTTTCCCTATAAACCATCTAAAAAACTGGCCATTTTTAGAGTTCCACTCATAGTTGCGTAATGTTTCCGTCGGTTATTTTATCTTCAGCCATCGCTCAAGTCGTAAATATTATTTTCTACTGTTTCAAGCTATGCATAATAATATTTACCTGGATTTGTACTCTGCATGCCCTTGAATGCCAATTACCCATGTTTCCAATGTGATTTAGAAATATTTTTACACAAGTGATAATAATACTAAGTGACATTTCTATAAAATATATTAGGTATCAAGATGATTGTGATGTCACTATGAAGCTGAACTGAGGGGCGTGAGTGAGGTAAAATATTAAAGAATATCTTAGTAAAAGTCCAGATCTTGATTATAATATATGTCGGGGACCGGCGATCTTCCTCGGTCGTAAGGCCCTAACGTGCACCCCCGGACCCTAGTGACGACACACGACTCCATTTTGGAAAAACCCCTTCCACAAATATACCTACCTCATCGAGGGAACATGAGGAGTCAGTTTGGTCATAGACAGTCGAGTGTGAACTTGAATTATCGGTCGCTGTGTCTCGAGGGAGCTCGTTCTGAATACCTTTGCGCAAGTCCTTGTAAATAATTGAATTATCGGTCGCTGTGTCTCGAGGGAGCTCGTTCTGAATACCTTTGCGCGTCTCGCGTCATCAGGATGGCCGTGTCGGGGACCGGCGATCTTCCTCGGTCGTAAGGCCCTAACGTGCACCCCCGGACCCTAGTGACGACACACGACTCCATTTTGGAAAAACCCCTTCCACAAATATACCTACCTCATCGAGGGAACATGAGGAGTCAGTTTGGTCATAGACAGTCGAGTGTGAACTTGAATTATCGGTCGCTGTGTCTCGAGGGAGCTCGTTCTGAATACCTTTGCGCAAGTCCTTGTAAATAATATACCTCTGTACGTAATTCATCATAATCGTTAATCATCATTAGCCTCAATAAACCTCGATCCGTACAAGACCGTTTCCATCATGGACCCTTATCACCTAGAAGAAGGGGAACTTTCTGAAGATGCGCAGTTTCCTGCTTCTATATATATATATTAAGGTATTGAAAACAAAGGGACTGATGACTCTAGTGGGCCATCCCCCATGGACTGTGCTACCAAGTGTTTGCTGCCCTCTCGTAAGACGATTCCAGCTACGAGAGGCACTTATTGTGTAATGTATTTATGCATTTTTGTACATGTGGAATGATGCTGTTATGGCAAGTGGACCCTCCGGTAAACTGATGGTCTTCTGCCGGAGGGGTCCCGCCCAACACCAGGAGGAGGAAGGAAAAGGGAAGGGCCACCTACCTTCTAGCAAAGTTCACGACCACCACGAATCCAACCTCTGTTGGAGGGCAGACCGGTGGAGCTTTGCCCTAGGGCGTTGCTCCTGTGGCCTGGGGCTCCCTCCGCCCGTGGTACCATTTTGAGCAACCCGAGCCTGCAGAGGTCCAGGCAATCTCAAACCCAGACCCCCCCCCCCCCCCGTCTCGAGCCTCTAGGCCTAGAATGGTCGCAGGCCCAGCCCTCCTTCGGATATCCTCAGGAGGACCTACCGCTTTTCATGCCTCAGTGCTTTGCGGGATTGGACTTGCCCCAGGGCACCACACCTAACCTAAGGGGCAGGCTACTCGATATTCGGCTGCCCCTGTCTGAAACCTAACTACACAGCCATACCATAATTTACATGCACGCCTTAAATTACTTTCACACCCTACCCACTAACTTATCAGCTAATATCACAGACAGTAGACCACTAACTTATCACCTAATATCACAGACGAACCTAGCTACTTATACCTACCCACCCCACCTATCACTAAGCCCACTCCCCTAATTGGCCCCAAGGGCAGGGCCCACGAACCACTCCTCCTTCTTCTTCAAAACCTCCCAAGCATACCCCTTCCACACCTCGTACCCCTCTTCAGCCCTCACCACACTCACATCCCACTGCAACCCCAACTCTCCCACTCTGGACACCGCCATCATGCGCTCCTGCGAAAAGAGATCACAGTCAAAATGGTCAAAGACCACATGATGGACAGTGCCCGTCTCTCCACATTCACACAACCCATTCTGCCTTAAATTAAACCCATGCAGCTTATCCTCGAAATCCCCATGACCAGAGATCATCTGAGTCGTGTGGAAATCGAAGACCATCCATTCAGCTTTCACTCTCTCAAACACACTAGGTAACCATTCGTACGTCCACCTACCCTTCGTACTAACATCCCATCTATTCTGCCATTCATGCATCAGTACCTTCCCAAGCATACTTTTCCTTTTAGAACCTACAATTACACTCAACTCTCCCATTCACTCTCAGCCAGTAACCTGCCCAACGTCTACCTAACTCAATATCTATTGGGCAGGCCCCTGCTATCACACATACCGCGTCCGTTGAGATGGTTCGATAGGCCCTAACCATTGAGACCAGCACCCCCCTTTGACCGCTGATCAACCTTCTACGGGTGTGGGCTGTCAGCATATTCCCCCATGCCCCGGCACCGTAGACCACTATGGGCACGTATACATACGTGGTAAACAATCATTATCTCCCTTCTTTTAATCCCCCAATCCCTAGCTGCCATTCTAACCAACCCCTCCATCGCTTTCCTACCCTTTGCTACCACGTGGTCCACGTGCCGGTTAATTTTCCATCCTTCTTCCCAGATTATCCCTAGATATCTCAGGCTATCAACGAATCTGAGGACCTGTCCGTCATGGAGAACCCTGGGCCGCCTTTACCTATCAAACCTACCCTTTAACATCATGCCTAGTGTCTTTGTTGCCGATAGTTTCATCTTACTCCTTTTAACCATTCACTCACCACTCTCATCATACTCATACCCCGCTCCTCTAACTGCACTCTTGACCTACCATTAACTAAAATAACCCCATCATCTGCAAAAGCTACTATATCTACCCATTCATCCCCATCCACATTCATACCAGTTACACATTCAATCAAACCTTCCATTATCATTTTCCATAACTGGGGCCCCAGGACAGAGCCCTGGGGACACCCCCTATCACACATCTTCCAAACCCTTTTCCCACCTACATTTGTACAATGCGCCATTCGTACGTTACTTCAGGGTGATATGGTTTATGTTATTGCGAAAAGCCACTAGCGTGGGGCAGCGACGCCTTTGACCGCCCCCGGTGATTTTCACGCGCTCTCCCCCACACGGTACACTCGTCACTTGTGTATCTCCCAACGCCCATTTAAATGTATCCCTCAGCGTTTGTGAGTGGAACGAGCTATGAATGTATGTCATTGTGCTGTATGATTTGTTTTCAACTCGAACACTACAACGTGGTAATATTTGAGAGAAGTTTCCCAGCTACAATTATACATATTCTGTCGCTGTAGCATGACCCGACCACAAGAACAATACGGTACATAATCCGTAACGAACATAATTATTTATCCCCCATGTGAAAAAAATTGAGGTTTTTACCTGTATTTTATATTAATTAATTGTTCGTTGCATGCCCTAATTTGTAAATTAATTTGATTGATATTCTATCAGAGTACCTCAACATCGATGGTATTACAGGCAAGGGGCGATGCCACAGTTTGTACCTATTATGTAGGTAATAACAATACTAACCTAGCGCTTAAAGCTCCCATTGAGATTGAGGCTCGACAGAAGGTGGGCAAGGAGTTGAGTATAGTACTGTTATATTGTTGCGAAATAGGTGAAGTAATTAAGTGCAAACAACAATAAATTGGGCAACGTGTTAGTTCGACCGTCAAACAAGAACTCAACTTATGTTTTTACAGTATAACAACTGGATAACAGAGTCCACATAATATATGTGATTTGTCAATAACCGAGTGGAGGCATCATTGCATAACATCATCCCCCTCTCCCCTTCTCAAGAGTGGCAGTAAGGCCTAGGACGATCAGCATGGAACGGCATGGAGCAGCATGCCCCTGTCAGTTTTACCGCAGCTTCCATTCTAAGCGCCACTGGCAAAGCATCCGGCATGGTCGCTGGCCAGTTGCTTTTCACTAATCGGCGCACCTCGTCGTCTCTCAGGCCTTTCATGAACTGAAAGACCAGTTGTCCTTCAGCAGCGATGTAGCCAGCCCCAGGCCAAGCTTTGTGAGCCAAGTCTCGTAATGCTTGATGATAGTCTCTTAGTGTCTATTTTGAATGTTGGGTACGGCTATTAAGCAAAGTTACGTACAACTGAGTATGATTGGCCTCTCCAAACCGATCCTGAAGTGCTCGTACTAGGGCGTCATACGAGCATGGGCACTCCACTTGTATCAAAACCGTGAATGCTGGCCCTGGCTGAAGTCATTGTCTCTATACTCCACTGGCTCTCCCAAGCAATTCCTTGAAACTGTCGCAGGTAAGCACTCCATTCAACAGATCCATCGAAGGGCTTCGGCTTCCAGAACGCTGTGGCGCTCTTAGTGGTACAGGGAGACGCACTTAGCTGACGAGGAGCCAGAGGCGCAGCTCCTACACTGGTGACAGTGGCAAGACTCTCCTGAAGGCGTTGCAGCTGCGTGTAGAGGAGCGATTTTCCTGTCAAACTCATTGGCGACCAACTCTTTCACACCGTCCACACATTCTATCAACATTTGCTTGTATGGCTCCATCGCTGCATCCACCTCCGCCGCTACGATAGGAGTAGGACACTGGTCAACACTTAGTTGATCTGACCGCCTTGGAGGGTCAGCCGCAGCCTTCGGTCGTTGCGGTGATGGGTTTCGAATAGTGCGCCTCGTGTTCATCCCACTTCTGACACCAAAATGTTGTGAAATAGGTGTAGCAATTAAGTGTAAACAGCAACCAAAAATTGGGCAACGTGTTAGTTCGACCGTCAAACAAGAACTCAACTTATATTTTTACTGTAGGTATAACAACTGGATAACAGAGTCCACATGCGTGATTTGTCAGTAACCGAGTGGAGGCATCATTGCATAACAATATTGCTATGATCTCCATGACCATAGTCTACTACTTAAGGCATGGATACTCTGGGAGCTCGAGTGCTGCCAATTGCAAAGCTTTTAAAACGGACGAGTTTAGAGTATTTTCTATTAGGAACATGTAGAAATTGTTACTATTATTTTTTACGACGGGAGCTACTCGTTTCGACCGTGTGGTGTCTTTGATATGGTTGAAGTTGTCACACAGAGGATGTTCACTACCGTCGTGAAATTGAACATCTAGATACATCCTCATTCGATGTACTCCCATACTTAGCCCGGCAGTAAGATTCTCGGAACTCCCCTCCTCCTCCAATGGAGGGTAAAGGGGTGATGAGGGGGGGGGGGGGGTTCCAGAACACCCTGTATATGGTAGGTAAAGGTGCTAGGCAAAGTGTACGTTTAAATATTGATTACGGTATTCATTATGACAGAATGATGCATTCATCTACATAGTGAACGAATCGTACTGCCTGAGGGACGGACGGCAATCACCAATCATTAGCGATAGTTGTCAGACCTTCAGTTACTCAGTAGACGAGGGAAACCGTGACAAATGGAGCTTTTATTAGTTGTGACTGCAGAAAAACACACAGCGTTATTTAATATTTCGGAAAGATTTGATTTATGATCCCCAGTAAGGCTCGGTAGTAAAAAAAAATCCCAGCAAGGGGAGCAAGGAGGCCAAAAAGTCGACAGGCCACCCCATAGCCTTCGAGGTCTTTTGTTGAAGGATTTTCCAAGGTGATACAATAAGAGCAACCGTGCGGAAGCTGAAACGCGAAACGGTCTCAAAACTCTGGTGACGTTTGACTAATCACCTCGTTTTGTCTACCTGGGCCCCGCTGGTGTTGTCGAGTCTGGGCGGAGCAAGAGGCATAAACATCTCAACAGATGCGTTTGTCGCTACGGGGCCCCCCACAGCACCGAATATGAAACTTGTTATTTTCCACCTCTTACCTCGCGCCTTTGTTCCATATTAGGATCTATGGTGCGATATTCTCTGAAGCGCAGAGTGTTTTTAATCAAAGACACCTACGATTATTTAAAATAAGGAACTTCCTACATGAACAACTGCACAAAACACGACGAGAAATTAATCAGCAGCTGTCAGTGGGGAGTTGTTGTTGGGATAACTCGAAAACAGCTTATTAGCTCGGGGGCAAGTGGAAGCCAGTTGCTCTAGCCTTGTCTAGACAAGTATTTATCAAATATCTATTTAATAAGTACACCTACTTACTTAAAATCAAAAATCTCCTCAAGGATCTGCAAACAATTTGTAAAACTGCAAACAATTTGTAACCAAACAGTGGCGGATCCAGGAGTACCTATGATGTAGATGCAGTGATACTGGCCTTACCTAATTGAATTTGATTGTGATACTCATACTAGGATTAGGTTTGTGCTTCTATGATATTAAATGATGTTATATTAATTTATTTATTTTGGATTAGGTATCTATTTTATGATTATAAATTCCTAGTCTCCTGCCGTGCTCTTTATTATTTTTAGGTCATTGTTTTGCTGAGATGTAGGGACGAGGGAGCGTCCCACCCGGTAAGAAACCGAAAAACTCAAATCGTCCGAAAACACTGTTTACACGACAGGACAAGAAGGATATTTAACCCCTTCTCCGCCACCCACCAACAAATTTCAACCCTCGGGACCATCAGGTGCCGGAGTTATGGAAGTTTGAAAATTGCTATTTTCACGTTTTTCTACATCTTCTCGTTCTGGTTGTTCTTTGACAGGGCAATTGGGGCGAGCTGAGCTGCTCCAAACAAGTGCCTTTAGGGCAATTTTGGGGTTGGGGGGGGGGGGGGGATTTTTAAGGGGTAGGTTAGAGGGGGTTTTAAGGTTATGCCTTCTTCAATGGATTGCTGCTCTGCAGCAACGGATGGGAGACAGCGATTGGGGCTAAGGAGGGGCTGGAACTGCCTTGGACTTGCGAGAATGGAAGTCGATAGTTGATGTGGGAAGAAAGAGTTCGCTCAATCAATAAAAAAATGGCCTGAACTAAACATCTAAACAGCCGAGATTTCAGAAGGCCTTAACACTAAGCACCATGAACCTGTAGATACCTGCTCAAATCATTCATGTAGTACCTTGGTATGCTTACAAATGAAAATATTCAAAATCAACTTCTTCCCTTCGCCTGGAAAAGTATTTCGGAACAGAAATCTCGGTTTCAAATGGTATCTCGATATCAATATGCAGGTATGTGCTGTGAAAATGTCCAACACCAATCCCCCCATCCCACTGACTTTTCCATCAAATGTGAAACCATTCGGTATGCGGTATGAGCTTGCGTGGTGCTCCACAAATGAGTAAAACGCTGCAAATTATTAAACAAAGGTTTATTATTTACCTGTATAGATGCTCCTTCTGCGTAGATCACTGTTTTCTGTGGTCAACACCCTCGAAGCTGCCCCCAGGAAAGCCCTAAATTGAGTACTGGAGCCGGCCCCGGAATTAGAATTTCCTACAAATGCGTGGGATTCAATAATTCAATCATTAATTATTTTGTAGTTATTCATGAAGCAGAAGGCAAATAATAAACCGTTGTGTAATAATTTACGTGTATAGATGCCCCTTCTACGTAGATAGTATAATGAACCGTTGCGCAATAATTTACCTTTGAGTAATAATTTACTGTTGTGTAATATTTTGCCCATCAATATTCAATAATACTTCAACGGTTGTTCAAGTTGCAGAAGTACCAACAAACTCCAGCCCCTTCTACGTAGATGGTATAATGAACCGTTGTGTAATAATTTACCATTGTGTAATAATTTACCGCTGTGTAATAATTTACCATTGTGTAATAATTTACCCATCAATAATACTTCAACGTTTGTTTAAGTTTCACTTCCTATCAACAAACTCCAAAAGAGCCATCATTTTTCAAATGAAATAATATCACAGAACAACCAATCGACTTCATACTCCGTGAATATAATCAGGTGCTCCCTAGCAATGATTATCTCTCGCGCCAATTCCCAATTGTTACCGCGTCCCTGGTGATGATATCTGGGCTGAATGTATGCAATTTCATTCACCCTCCTGTAGAAAAAGCCTGTCGGTGCAAACTTCTGGGCCTTACTGTGAACGAACGGCTGGACGTACAATGCTCCAGGTGGTCTCAAAAAACTCCCAAGTTCGAGAAACGTAAAAAAATTCGAGATAACGGCGTCCCGGTAATTTCTACCCCTATTTTTCACTCCTTAGAGATGACTGACATTAACGCCGAGCTTCGAGGACGAACTAGACCCCAAATGGGACCAGTAATCCGAATTTCGTCAATTTTGGTTCATGCCTACTGGTTCATGCATGGTACATTCACTAAGAAAAGTGCGATGTACAGCGTGTGGCGGACCGACAGAAAAGTTTTTATTGCAGTTTTGGATTCTACATACCTTGAAACGGAAACCATCAAATTTTGAGGGGGGGGGGGGGTTAAATTTTTGGTTTATTATTTTCAATAATGAACCATTGGAATCGAGCATGAAAAAAAAAAAAAAAAACGCTGCAAATCCCTGCACAACGGTTTATTATTTTGTATAGAATACCCTCCTGTTACAGATCACAGCTCTATGTATAGATAACCCTTCTATATAATATGATATGTACTATTCTATTATATACATATTATGTAGATCGCAGACCCTCCGTAGGTTAGTACCTAACCCCGTACTCGTTACTAGGTACCTACCTAAATCACGAGTTAAATGTTGCTAAAATAATTCTGCCGATGACAAACAGTACCTAACAAAAAGAAACGCACATAATGAAGTTCTGAAAAGAAATTGTTGATGAGGAGTGAAAAAAGTTGCAAAAGTACCTACCAACAAACTCCAGCCCCTTCTAGGTAGATGGTATACTGAACCGTTGTGTAATAATTTACCGTTGAGTAATGATTTACCGTAGTAATAATTTACCCATCAATATTACTTCAACGTTTGTTCAAGTTTCACTACCTACCAACAAACTCCAAAAGAGCCATCATTTTTCAAGCGAAATAATATCACAGAACAACCAACTGGACTTCATACTCCGCCAATATAATCAGGTGATCCCTACCAATGATTGGCCGTATTCACAAATTCCTATTGTGGGCGCGTCTCTGGTTACGAGATTTGGTTTGAATTGTATTCAATTTCATTCACACTGGAGTCGAAAATGCCTGTCGGTGCAAACTTCGGGGCCTTACTGTGAACGAACGGCTGGACGTACGATGCTCCGGATGGTCTTAAAAAACTCGCAAGTTCAAGAACTATTTAAAACCGTAGAAATATTTACGTAAAAAAATAGTATAGGCGTTTTGAAAATTTCAACCCCTATTTTGAACCCCTTAGAGATGACTCACAGTAACGTCGAGCTTCGAGGACCAACTAGACGCCGAACGGAACCTATAACCCGAATTTCATCAATTTTTTTTCATGGTAACTAAGAAAAGCGTACGGCGTACGGCGTACAGCGTACGGTGTACGGCGTACGGCGTACGGCGGACAGACAGAAATATTTTTATTGCAGTTTTGGATTCTGCATACCTTGAAACGTAAACCATCAAATTTTGAGGGGGGGTAAGAATTTTTTTTTTCATGCTCGATTCCAATGGTTCATTATTGAAAATAATAAACCAAAATTCTTACCCCCCTCAAAATTTGATGGTTTACGTTTCAGGGTATGGTAGAATCCAAAACTGCAATAAAAATATTTCTGTCTGTCCGCCGTACGCCGTACGGGCTACTTTTCTTAGTTACCATGAAAAAAAATTGATGAAATTCGGGTTATAGGTCCCGTTCGGCGTCTAGTTGGTCCTCGAAGCTCGACGTTACTGTGAGTCATCTCTAACGGGTTCAAAATAGGGGTTGAAATTTTCAAAACGCCTATACCATTTTTTTACGTAAATATTTTTACGGTTTTAAATAGTTCCTAAACTTGCGAGTTTTTTAAGACCATCCGGAGCATCGTACGTCCAGCCGTTCGTTCACAGTAAGGCCCCGAAGTTTGCACCGACAGGCATTTTCGACTCCAGTGTGAATGAAACTGTATACAATTCAAACCAAATCTCGTAACCAGAGACGCGCCCACAATAGGAAATTTGGCGGAGATCATTGGTAGGGATCACCTGATTTTATTGGCGGAGTATGAAGTCGAGTTGGTTGTTCTGTGATATTATTTCATTTGAAAAATGATGGCTCTTTTGGAGTTTGTTGGTAGGTAGTGAAACTTGAACAAACGTTGAAGTATTATTGATGGGTAAATTATTACTACGGTAAATCATTACTCAACGGTAAATTATTACACAACGGTTCATTATACCATCTACGTAGAAGGGGCTGGAGTTTGTTGGTAGGTACTTTTGCAACTTTTTTCACTCCTCATCAACAATTTCTTTTCAGAACTTCATTATGTGTGTTTCTTTTTGTTAGGTACTGTTTGTCATCGGCAGAATTATTTTAGCAACATTTAACTCGAGATTTAGGTAGGTACCTAGTAACGAGTACGGGGTTAGGTACTAACCTACGGAGGGTCTGCGATCTACATAATATGTATATAATAGTACATATCATATTATATAGACGGGTTATCTATACATAGAGCTGTGATCTGTAACAGAAGGGTATTCTATACAAAATAATAAACCGTTGTGCAGGGATTTGCAGCGTTTTTTTTTTTCATGCTCGATTCCAAAGGTTCATTTTTGAAAATAATAAACCGGTACAGCAAGATCGTCAGACTCGACGTTCGTTATGCATTAATTGAGCCTCTGTGTGTCAGGAGAATACCGCTTATATATTATGCTGATCGGGAATGTCAAAAAAGTACGCTAAAACTGCCAGCAGGTAGGCCGGCTAAAGAATTCTGAGGGTGAGGACCGATTTGTGAAGTTCCACATAATACCATCGAAGCAGTTGTTGAAATCTGTATACCTACCTTCTCTATTCCTTTTCGATCGATATTGCACGTAAATATTACCCGGGTTGAACTCTGACTGAATATACCCACTCTGAATTGGATCGCATGGAGGCATAAACACCTGAACAGATGTGTTTGGTACCCGCAAGAGGAGGCGGTATGAAACTTGTTATTTTCACCCCTTTCCCGCCGGCTTTTCACCCTATTGCGCCAAGAGATGCTGCCTCAATACTCGACTTCACGTGGCTGCAGCGCACCCTGAAGTATTTATTCACCAAGCAAAAGCAAGTAGGATCAAAGAAGCTTGAACTGGCCGTTTTGTGTAAGAATTCGAACTTGTATATTTTTATGTACACGTAGAATAGTAAAAATGTCTCAGCAACGATATACTGGTGTCCATTTTAAGTAAGAGAAAGTATTAATCTCAAGGCAAATACACTTCATACATATAATTAAATTCAGAGTATATTTATTATATTCGTTTCTGATCCAGAAGCATTCCGACTAATCTTGACATTAATTTACTAGGATAATCGGCTAGTTTTGATAATAAAGACGTGAACAGTGCAGCAGGCAGGTAGGTACCTATAATTGCAAAATAGATATCAGGAAATGCTCCTGGGTTACATTTGCTCACGTGTAACTTTCATACGTAAACAAGGTGTCCGGAATATCTCGTGATGAATTCCAGAGATCGATTTTAGGACTAATTTTCAACAAAAAATTGTCTCCATACAATTTTCTTAAAACCCCTTAACTTATCAGGTTTTCTCTGTGAGATTTCGGTTTACTATTTTCAATCATGAAACTTTGGAATCGAGCATGAAAATAAAACACCCCCCCCCCCCCCCCCCCCTCAATTCGACGGTTTCCGTATCAAGGTACGTATAGAATACGAAAATGGAATAAAAACATTTCTGACCGTTCGCCGTACTTCGTTTCTTTTTTTTAGTTACCATGAACCAAAATTAATGAAATTTGATTTGTAGATCCCATTTGGGGTCCAGTTGGTCCGCCAAGCTCGCATTACTGTCAGCTGTCTCTAAGGCGTGAAAAATAGGGGTTGCAATTTCCAGGGTGTCTTAATCTAGATTTTTTGAACGTTTATAATTTGATCTCGAACTGGGGAATTTTTTGGGACCATTGTTCGTCCAGACGTTCGTTCACAATAAGGCTCTGATGTTTGCTCCGAAAATATTCGTCTACATGATCGTGAATGAAACGTTATACCAGCCCAGATATCATTGCTAGGGATCACCTGATTATAATCACGAATGGCTGTATGAAATCGAGACTGTTGTTCCGTGATATTATTTCATTTGAAGAATGATAGAAACTTTATGCTTCATGAATAACAACAAATAATTATAGAACTCTGAAATCCACCGCATATTTTATGAAACTGTAATTCCTCGGCCGTACCCGGCTCCCCTGCTTCAGTACCTACTAGATTTAGGACTTCCTGGGAGAGCACTGGGGGTAGTTATTGACCACAGAAAACAGCTATCTACGCAGAAGGGGCATCTATGCAAGTAGATGATAAACCGTTGTGTAATAATTCGCAGCGATTTATTGCGTGTCATTAAAATCTCAACTTTCTTAGTTCATCTATATCAAAACAATATTTACGGGTATCATGTGAAAGGGCATTTAATTTTCTTTTAGACAGGGACATGGAGACAGCCATAAATTTGGAAATAACAGTCGGTTATCAAGCCAAAAGTTATTAATGGTTCACTATTCTGCCAAAAAGAACCATCCCTTTATAAATTCCTTTGATTTTCCTCAGAGCGTTACGTCAGGACTAACCGCTGGATAAGACTGAGTTAAAATCCAAGAATATCTTAGGTATTCCATGCTCAATTTCGATATGCCGCTGGTTTTTCAAAATGTATGTTGTTTCATGTATGATGTTTGAACTCATGTTGATGTGAGTACTAGGTATGTGACAAATATAGTTCGATTAGGGCTTTGAGCTAATATTTAGTCGACTTTATTACGAACGCAAAAGTAACTTCTAAAGGTACTAATCTTCGAAAGGTAAAATTTATTGTCAATTATTCTAAAAAATTATGCTCCAAGTATAAGATATTTTATGGGTACCTATTAAGATTTCAATGATTTATCCTGAATAATCATTTAATATCCTGAATTTATCCTGAAGAATGATTAAATTTAATTTCAATCCATCCTGAATAATCATTAATTTTATTTCAATTCATCCTGAATAATCATTTACATTGAGTAGATACTTTTTTCCGAAAGGCGATTTAGCAGATTCCTGGTTTAGTTGGTAACGATGATATTTTCAAAGAGCCATAAATTGAGTGTGGACTGCATAGACCTCCCTAGAAAAGGCAATAATGGGAAGGTGTGAATATTCTTTTTTTGTAACGCCTGGACGTGTACCTATGACTCAAATTATCTTACTGTGACTCTCAATAATTCGAACCTGCCACTCGGTCAGTTGAAAACCTTCAGTTAAATCAAAAATAGGTACCTCATTTAAGAAGAAGAAGAAGTATTTATTGGCATTTAAGAAATGCAAATTTAAATCCTATGTGTTTTGACATTTGGTAAATCGAACTTTATCCGACGGCGGAGTACCACGTTGTAATTTGAAGAATGCTGCTTCTTTCTTTCGTTCATTTGAAGATGTTTTTTGGTCAACTAAAAAACTTGCAAATCATCAGAAATCACGGTTACATAGCTGGAACTGGTATTATTTCGGAATTTCTTTTATTATCATTTTCTTGAAAACGGATTTGGGTTGGTGCCGCGTAAGAGACATTTTGTAGTTTATCGAGAAAATTGCTGGTAGCAAGCTATTTTTCGTATAAATTCAGAATCAGCACAATCGTATAAGCATGGTTTGTCGGTTTTTGCCGCATTATGCGACGTATTGATTCGGGTTTATGTATAGGTACCTACCTAAATCATTTTTGATATGAGTGTCTTGACAGTGGGGTGTGCTGTTTCGTCATTATTCTAGATTTTAGCCGCGTTGGATTTTCAAAGTGCTTTTTGTTTGTTTATTATTCTGTGAATAATACACCTATGTAATCGCTCAGCAAAATATTTTTGTAACACCCCTTCAAAATTTGTTTTTTACGTTTCAAGGTGAGTAGATTACAAATAATTATGCAATGTCCGTCCGCCGTATCACGTGTACCGGCTTCATTTTCGGTCTAAAAAATTCGTTCTTTCGCGCACATGCTCGATTTCGGTCCTAGTTGTGTCCCGAAACTTTGCAGCCCGATCGGAATATACCCAGGGGTGTTATGAGTGAAAATGTGTATACAAATAGGTACTTTTTCTGTTTTACGAACATGTTAGTAACATGAACGTTTGAGGTATAGTTTTCCATCTTTTTCGGGACAGGAAGACCGAAAATGAAGTCGATTTTGACCAAGGAGTGGAAAATCGAGGTTCTACCAAATGTTCAGCTCACAAAATTGATTTTTTATGAGTCAAAAACCTGGGAAATTGTCTGAAATCACCATCAATTTGTATAATAACACTAGAATAAGTGTCAACAGGTGAATCAAGACGATTAAATAGCTCTACCAATGATCAAAGATAAATTGAAAAAAAAGGAGCATACCTAATTCGTGTTTTGGGGGCCAAAATTGGCGGAAACAATCAGAAATATCTATTTAAATTATTTTACATGAAAGAAATAATAAATGAACAGCCAAAATTTCTGTAGGTGTTTCCAATGGAATAATAAACCCAAGTGACAAGGACTTTGCAGCGTTTTTTAGGTTTAGCCTTCGCACTTAGTCGTCCAAAAAGTTCGATGTTGTACCGACATACAGTCAAAGAGGCGAACAAAGGTGATGTGCTTACCGTTCCAAAATTTGTCGTCGTGATCCGAGAGTTCGGGCGACGGACGTCCGGCCCGGGGGCTCTCATTTCCCGAGTCCTCCGGCGACAAACTCCTCTCCGAGCCCAAAAGGTTTTCCACGAGAAATTGCGAACTACTGAGAATGGACTTGCGAATACCCTCTTCACCGCGACCCAAGACGGGCATGAGCACGTTAGGAAGCATCACACCATGTCCTCATAAGGGCTGTTGTGCACGAGCCGGCCACCTAACCACCACTACCACCCATCACCTCGGCCACTAAATACATTGGGGTAGGGAATAATCTAATAATAATACCACTATAATCATACAGGGGTGTACACCCTTATTGGGGCTAAGCTCGTTTAGTGGGTTGGATTTTTGCAGTTAGGCCCCGCCTCCGCGGAGAGTTCCCCCACCAGGCGGCACGCCACCCCGCGGGCGCGCTACCCCCTCCACGAAGGCACCAGACCGAGTGTTTCTGAAGGGAAACGTTTTTCAGGGGGCTTCATTTATATTGCGGCTCGTTTCTGATTCTTTTCCGCACCATTGTTGCCGGTATCAATTCCCCCACTCGACTCTCTCATTGGGAGAAGTTATACCCGCCCGAGAAACATTAACCTGCGAGTATCAAAATAATGGTATTCTCACTTCCACACCCCATAACACTTTCGAATGAGCTGACGAGAACAAAACCTTGTGGTTTTGAAAATCACGTTTTATTTATTTATGCGTATAAATAACCGTAGTACAAAAACAATTAAAAAACGTCTGCCAAGTTGGGTGGGCAGTATAGCTTCCTCACGTATTGTAACATGGGCGTGTAGAATCAGTTGGTAAAAAAATATGAGTCAAAGTGATTGAATGGCAATAAACAGAGTACTAATAAATCACCTAATATGCGTGATAGGTTCAAACATTTCAACATTTTTTCAACATTTCATGTTTGCGCATGCGCAGACGAAAGTTACGGTACGATTCCAATGAAATTCATATGGAACTATCAAAGTAATATAATATTACTGACGACCCTCCAAGTTTGAACTCATTTCAACGATATTTGAGGTGGTTATGATCGCTTCAAGTAGTTCACGTTTACGCATGCGCAGACGAAAGTTACGGTACGATTTCAGTGATTTCGATAAGGAACCATCTGCAATAACGCGCGTGTACCCTCAAAATTTCAGCTCTACGACTATTTCGCGCGTAGTTAGAAACGTTACAAGGAAATGGTCAACATTTCATGTTTGTGCATGCGCAGACGAAGGTTACAGTACGATTCCAATGAAATTAATCTGGAACTATCAAAGTATTATTCCTGATCGACCCTTCAAGTTTGAACCCATTTCAACGATATTTAAGGTAGTTACGGCGTTTCATTTTTTTGCGTTTGCACATGCGCGGACGAAAGTTACAGTACATTTTCCAATGATCATGGTATGGAACCATATGTGACCCAACCCCCACCTACCCTCCAAATTTCAGTTCACTTCGACCATTATTTCGGGTAGTTAAGGGCGTTACAAGGAACTGACTCAGACGGAAGGACAGACGGAACCAGAAATGTTCCTTGATGTCTGAAAATTTCTTATTTTTTGCTTTTTCAGAAAGGTGTACATGAATTATTTTATAATTTTTATTGCGTTTTTCGAAATAGGTAGGTATGGGGTTTTTCAAATAATTTTTTTTTCATTACCTACACTAACTTTTCTATGCCAACGCCAGTAGTGCCCATTTTTAGATCAGTATCTCATGCTATCAAGTAGGTGCCGATTCCATCATTGCTCATCATCCAAAGTCAAATTTGGCTCACTCTTTTTGTGAGAAAAATATATTCACCATCGAAATAGTCCCTCCGCCGTGAATCACAATCCCACACAATGTCAGGTGAATTAATACTGATTTTAGCCCTTATTACCAATTTTTAACCCCTATAAACCCAAATTTGACCCCTATTCTATATGAAAAACAACGGAAATGGTATTTTTCCTCTTTAATCACCCTTCCGTACCACTTTCAGTGATTTTATATCAATTGTTCGCAATCTTAGCCATTCTTACCAATTTTTGACAATAGCGTCATCTTCTTTGAAAATTCTTTAAAAGAGGTAAGAGTAGATACAGCAGAATAGATAGATAATGGTCATAAAAATTATTATGGCCCCTGCTGCATGCTCCCAATTCTTTATCGGTTAGCTTTACCTATTCTTATTTGTTTGTTTGTTTGTTTGTACCATATTAATGAACAGGGTCAAAATCTTTGGCAGAAACGTAGGTCGTAATATTACGACTGAATAAGTTATGGTACCTGATTTCATTCCAATTGTGACTGCAATCAGTCTTCGGAATAGATAAATGCATTTTAATGTAGTACGTGTATGTATGGTAGGTAGGTACCTACCAGAAAAATGGAACCTATAGAAATCATTCGTTTCGTTTTCGTGAGTAAAAAGCAATTTAAACAACCAAGAAATTGTCTACGCTTCATGGAAAATCATTGAATTATGGATAACAATCGTTCTGGGCTTAGGACACATGCTGATTTGCTCAGCTGATTTGGGAGATCAATTTTTGATGTCATCATGTAGATACAGATAGGAGACACCTTCAGTTTTCAGTTATTTAAGAGGCAAGTGTTAATAATTTTAAAAAACGGACGGTAGACCTACGGTTCTACAATCAGATCATTTAATAAAGATTAACGTTTGTTTCGCCAAAATTTCCGTCAATGGAAACTTTGCAGCTCATTAATGCATCAAAAGTTAAAAACGTTTTTGTTTCACCTCCCGTCAATTTCCTAATGTTATTATGGACCGAATGAAATTTATATCTATTTATATCGATTTAACGTGGGCTCAATGCTATAAGTGGATAACTCGATTTTGGTCGGTTTTGGGTTGACTCCAGCATGATATTACCTGGGAAGTAAGCTACATAATGCTGTCACCCGATTTCAAAAACGTCGATTCTTCAGTTAGTTATTAAGGATTTACATAACTAGATTTGTGAGAGATGGAGAAACAATATAATGCTAAAAGTAGGTAACTCAGATACCTAGTTATAGAAATCAATATCTCCACTAAGAATGAAGAATAATAATGCTAAAACTAGATAACTTGAGATACCTAGTTTTAGAACGGAACACAATGCTTGCTTTCACAATGGATAAACTGGAGTTATCCAGTTTTAGCATGATGAATGCCGGTAGTGGTTGTTACGGGCACGACCAGAAACCGCGAAAATTGGTTCAGCTGGCATTCAGCCAAAATAAAAGACAAACAAAATACTGTGCTACAGCTGAGATACCCAAGTGAAAACGCATATTCTCATGAGAACTGCGATCCAAA